>JASMMZ010000001.1:24186891-24203134 GCA_038502455.1 Anisogramma anomala | reverse complement strand
CTTTTCCTTTCCCTTTCTCAAGCTTTTAAGAGGATAAGTAAGAGGTTCCTAAGGTTATAGACTTTATCCTATTTTTACGGGTAAAAACCTTATTACTCGTAGGGGCCCCATTATGTTGTAAACGTAGCCTAGCGTAATTACGCTAGGCTTCGTATTCCTAAATCCACTCGTTCGTATACTTTTAACCTCCTCCATTTTAAATAAAGAGTACGAGGAGAATTTATTCCACCGCTTCGAGCTTTTTATCATTAGGGTATGTCGCGAGGCCTTTTTAACGCATAAGGCGTTAAAGCAGCATACTAGGGTCTATAGTCCCGGACCGTTAATAGATACGCTTTATGTGTCGTGTGTTGTATTCGCGGCCGCGAGTAAGTTCGTTAACGATTGTTGTGAAAGCAAGGATCGTTCGGCCCGATATTACCGTTACGAACGGACTGGTAATTCGTACGCCCCAGTTCCGGTAGTTTTAAGGCCATAAGCTGAGGCTGTATTACGTGCCCGCCGGCTTTATAATAAGTTTTGACCGAATTTTAAAATTTCTATTGATAAAGATATAACGTTTAGGGCGCTCCGAAAACAATCGCAGTCGTAAATAACCAAAATGAGCCGATAATAATTAAAAATAGGCGTTAACTTGCGGTTTAAGGAGTAGGAAGCCGCTGGTACCATTTTGAAACGAAGCCTACGTATATACTGCGTAGGCAAATTTAACTACGTTATCGTACGTCGCTGTAAAGAGGGTAATACCCCCTTTACGCCTTTTACTAAAGGTATTCATCGTAAATCGTAGGGTAATATATTTGTTGACGGTAATAACGTCAATAATGGTAATAGCAGTAGCGTTAACATAAAGGCAGAGAGTAACTAAAAAGATAATAAAGACGCGACAACATCTATTTTTCCTTCCTTTAACAGTAATTAGCAGCCATTAGGGTTTTGCTGACGTGTTCTATTATAATAATGTTATTATTTTGTTTAAAAATCGTTTTAAAATGTAATCAAAATAACATAAAATATATAGAATAAAGTAAAATAATACACCAACATCGGTGCGATATCGTAGATTTAACCAGATTATTTTTTTAAAGAAATAATCCTTCGTGTCAAGGGGTATAAAAGAAAATTACAAAATATTGGAAACGGTGCGAATAATAAGGTTAAAAAAAGGTATAAATCGTGAATCGGCGGAAATAGCAAAATTCGAACCGCTTTAAATCGGCGAATGTGTTATAATAAATTATTATGGTTTTAAGACGTTATGAGTTACATTAACAAATCACTTACTTGTCGATATAAGCGTTTTTAATATTCTGTTCTAGGTAATTTTGGTTATTACGTCAGTTAGGTTAGATTTACCATTGATTTATCTTATTTCCTTGATTTTACGGAGTTTATACAACGCGCGTAAAGCTATAATATCAATTATTGGCCGCTTTTAATTCGTGATACCCAACTTAACCAAATATTCTTAAATTGAAAAGGAGCTTATATATATGATGAAAGGGATAAAGCGTAAACTGAATTTAAAAAATAATTATTCGGACTATAATAGTTATAATAATACTTGAATAGAAACATTTAACTATATTATAGATTTTTTTTTCAGTTAAAACGCTTTTTTAAACCATTTTATACTTGGTAAAGTTTTAATAAATAATTTTTTTATAAGGCGTAAAGCAGTTTCGGCTGGTGTTACATTGTTGAGGACTAAAACGAAGTTTATTTGTAAATTACAGTCGTTATTATTGACGAAAGAGCTGTTAATAAAAACAGAAAGTTTTGTGATACATATATCCAGCGGTAAAAATGGTAAACCGCTATTTGGACTCTATATTTGTCATACAAGATGCTTGTTAAACGCCTTATATTTATTATCTGTCGGGGTGGCTTAACATTATGCGATGACCAAAAGTTGAAATGTCGTTTATAGTTATATCATAAAAGTAACCTAAACGCTATGTATGTGTTAACGTTTGCGTTCATCGACCCTTTTTACGCTATTTAAAACGATAATGGTAACTTTATTTAGTTACCCCTTTTATATAAGGCTTAAAACGCCGTTTCGAAGGGTAATAGTAGCGTTATTAAAATCGATTATCTAGTTTTCCCTCAGATACATTTTGGGTTTCGCTTTTTAACCGCCTTTTTAAAGTTTCTTTTCTTTTAAAGGGGAAAATAAGGCGTTATATAACGTTAAGATATCGTCTGTTTACATACCCATTCGTGTAAAGCCCTCTAAACGGGTTATCGATACCAATAGGTACGGGTCGAAGGTAAAGCTGGTTATCTTCAACCGTTCCTTATAAGATCTTTAATAAGTGTTATACCTGTAAATACCGGCTTTAGCTTAATATTAAAGTGGTTTTATCATACGTAAAATCGTTTTTAATAAGTGGTATTCCCTGAGATCGTTTAATATATCGGCGTAAATTCTTCGTTTATCCCGCTTTTAAAATTGGGCATATACCTGTATTATGATTCTAAGTTCGACATATAAGTTATATAATGCGATAGAAAAGGCCACGAATATAATAATCAGTCGGTAGTTAGCTCTATATAATATAAGCGATTACGTTATAATATCCTTTTTACCTTTGTCATTGTATCTTTTATCACTCAGGCGGGTCTTTTCGTTAGGTTTTCTGGTTTTATTCTTAACCTCGTAAACGAGGCGGGTTAGAAATATCCTATTAATACCGTAAGTAGTCAGGTTGAATTATTCAAAACGAAAAACGCTTCAATAGATTAAAGTTGAAATCTTTATTTTGGTAAATGATTCGAATGAAGTATTAAAGGCAATAATTATACCTTCGTAACAAAGCTTTAGGCTAAACTCGCGGGTTGTCATTTCCTTTTACGTAAATATATATATATATATATATATATATTGATTAAGTTTTCAAGGCATATCCTAGTTTTTTAACTGAAAGAGCGCCCTTGGTGGAGAAGTTTTGGTGAGTTTAGTTTAAACGGGTTGTTTTTATCTAACGTAGTCGATCCGAAATTGTATTTCGGGGGTGGGACTGGAGTTGGGATTAGTTTGAATTCGTCGTTTTAGGGGGTGTTTCGTTAGCGGTTTTGTTCGTCTTACGGTTTCAGGCTGTTCCTTTCCACCTCTTTTTTATATTCGCGTACTATTGTTTAATAAAACAAACTTATAACGTTTAGTAAATTAACAAATATATTATAACCTTCAAATCCGTTAGTTCTTTAAATGCCAATTTATATATCTTTCGTTCTCCAAACTAAAACTTCAAATTATAATGGTAAATCCAAAACGCTAGCTTTACATAAATCAATTTTTTGTAATTAACGCTTTCAATATGTTGTTTTTCGCCAGTAAAAACGTAATACCGTTATAGACTTCGCTACAATATTAACTCTGTATATTATATACGGTAATAATATAAAGTTTATGTAAAATTGAGATAGTTACTAAAAATAAGTAGTGTAAGGATAAGCTTATTTGGGCTAGAATTATTGTTAATGGCACTAACCGTTATCGAAAGGATATATTTCTTAAAACTGGTACCCTTTAGATATTTTGACAACACCGTATAAGTTTTCTTCAGCGGTTCCCAATACCGCTTATAATTTCTAATACCTTATAGGGCTTTTACCAAAATTTGCCTACATTTGTTACCGGTTATTCGAACCTTAATATGTTACTCGGTAAAGTCGAAAGCCATACTATCGTCGCATATAATACAGTTTAAGGTGTCAAAGTAAATATTAAACTAACAATTAACCAAAACATCTTAATAATTTGTAACGAAAACGCTTCGTGTAAGTTTGGCGGCATGAAATAATATTACCGCATTAATAGCATAAAGAACCGGTTAGCTATTTAGATAAATAACATTAATAATTACTTTGTAATTAAAGTTTATATCGTTTTAAAAGCGGAACTTAAACCTTCGTAGGGCCTATAAATATAAGTGGCACTTATAGCAAAACCTTTCGATATTTTTAAGTACGTTCTTTCCCATATCCGTATAGCTTATGGCATAGAGCAGGTGTAAAAGGCGTTTTGTAACCGGGTAACCGAATCGTCGTGTAAAATCCGCAATTTCGGTTATATTAAGTAAACAGACTTAATTATACGTGTTTGCAGGAAAAACCGTAAGTAGCCGAACTTAATACGGAGAGGAACGAATACACTATTTAAGGCGTGGACAAGTTAGTTCGTCGTATTATGGACCTTCATTCCGAGCTTATTTATATTAGTTAATAAAAGAAGGAATAGTGTTTTCAAGTCTTTTACGTAAAACTTAACCGGTTAAAAACGTGTATTTACAACGACCGTTCCGAACGATAACGCTTTATCTTTACCAAATAGACTTTTTTGATATTCCTTTATTAGGTTTAGTAAAAACTTCGGAAACTTCTCCATAAGCGCGTCAAATTGCCTCTTCCCAGCTATTAAAACTTTGACTACATTAATATTAGGTTTAATACCTTAAAACCTATTTCCAAATCTATTGAAAAGCGTGAATTACAACGTTATATAGATGCCGAACATTTCGTTAACATAATTTATGTTATAACCCAATAAACAACTATAGGTCATGGAACAGGCCAGCGGTCTGCTACGTCATCAGATGCCTGATATCCAACACATCAAGTCAGGGATCTCTCTTATGTAAGTACCCAGGGTTAGGGTTTGGACCGACAGGACCGCCCACGGTCTAGTTGACAAGGACCGTCCACGGTCAAGTCAACAATATTGGGACCGAAGGAAGCGACATCGACTTCAGCGGTCTATTACTGAAGATGGTATGAAGGCCATAGGATATAAAGACACGTCCATCACCACATAGATAGTATTTCCTTCATAGCTCTTCAGTTGTCAATCTAAGTATTCAGTCTACATATTTGAATAGCCTCACGACTTTTGATCATTACTTGCACAGTTGCGATATTGTTCACTCAGCACCTCTTCTATCTTCTTAATAACATAAACCCTCTGACACCTTCTATATACTCATGGGTATTTAGTGTGATCATTAAAATTTAATCTTGTAATAGATATAAAGGAGTCGTTTTATAAGCCGATAAAAATACGTTAAGTGATTTTATAGTTTTAGGTTAACAAATAGGTATTATTTCCTTTAGGGTCGTTTTTCCCAGATATGTTTCTATAAGGGTAAACGTTAAATTTGTTATTTATACTTTTACATTCGGTAACGTATACAAAAAAAATGGTTTTTATTCGATATTTGAATGTATAGTCGCCCTGAAATTGTACTTTAATCATAATTTACTCGTAAACAAAGTTATTAGGAAACAAATAACTGATGTTACTGTTTACAATATACCGCTTTTATAAGCTTGCGGAGCTCCGTATATCTTTTTATAAGTTTTATTATAGCCGTGGTACGTTTCTCGCATTTTCGAATAATCGTCTTTATCATTTATTATTAGGGTTCTCTCTTTGATACCTGTACTTTGGGCATTCATTTTGCTTTAGGTAAACTTTAAATCTTCGATCCAAAACTTAGTAAATGATTTCAACGAGGTTTGATTTGGTAATTTGGTCTTTACCTTTAGTTTCATTTGATATATATTCTGATTTCAAGCTCTCCTATCAGCTTATAAAGGTTATAAAAGATGTTCCGAGGCTTGTATAAAAGGAATTTAGGTTCTTTTTCGGTTTGAAGAGTATAAAGTCAATATCTGGGTTTTCGCGATAAGCTTTTGTTATTATTTAGATAAATAGTTTGTGACTCTTATATTTTCATTTAAGTATTACTTAGTATTTCCAGAACTTAACTAGTAAGGTAGTAAAAATTTCTATAAGGTTTTTATTAGCGTTATCACCTTAGTTTTATACTAATTTTTTAGGTTATACTAGGTTAATCCTTATTATACAGTTTATTGGTAATCTTTATATCAAAATGGAATTCTAGCCGGTTATAGTACTTCGTAAATTTATTTATGTTAGTAAGTTGGTATATATACCACTCATTAATTTCTCCGAGAAGTATATGGGGTGAAATTATATAAAATTAAAATGATTTAATGTCTAACTTCTTATATATATTAAGTATAACATGATCTTGTTATCAAGTACGTCATATGGTTTAATGCTATGGTTATTTTTTATCCTAAAGCCTGACAAAGTTAGTTAGATTTTTAGGATCGTTTTTATTAATGGGAAAACTGTATGGTGGGAGGTTACAGTATGGGTTATGGTTAATGGGTATCAATTCGTAAGGTACGTATTGACGTTTTACGCCTTTCGTCGTTTCCCAAAGCGGGTTATTCTTTATATTTCAGCCAATCTTCGTTTTTTAAAGCGGGTCATTTTTTATGTCTTTGCCGATCACGATATGACCGAACGGGCTATATCTATTATTCGGGAAGTGATTTGGTATTTAGTTTCATTTTATAGTATATACCGGTATAGGGTTATATTATACTTATATAGTAGATAAGGATCAAAGTTGGTTTTTTCGCCGTGATCTCTACTACTAACTTGTGATATAGGTATAGGATTAGATCGTTTTACCTCTCGTCCCCACCATTCCATTAATTATTCCCTATGTTTCGTTAAATAATGTTCTTTTATAAATTTTATTTAATATAAATCCTTATTCTCTTAGTCTGATAAGTTAGTAAGTTACGTTATTTCGTATAAGGCTTTTACAAGGCAGCCGTTACTACCCTGTAGAGTATTAATAACTTTGGTTCGTAGTTTAATTTGTAAGACTTTGGTCATAAATAGGTTTACTATTTGTGGTATATCTAAAATCCAATTTATTTTTAAAAAAAGAAAATTATTTAGTAAATTAGGTCTTCAAGCCTTCTTTTCCAAATAGCGGAAAATAACGGTTAAGCTATATACATTTACTATATAGGGATCTAGTTCCTGAACTGTTATATCGATAGTATTATATCAAACTCTGAAATCGATTTCGAATATTATAGCCTTTTTAATTCCTATATATTTAACTCAAACGTCGAAAAACACGTTAACCTCTTTTAGTGTCGTTGATATGGAAGCTATAGTTACAGGTATTTTTTGGCGGTTAGGTAATATATTAAAGCGGAATTAGTTGATAATTTAACGCCATAGTTATATTTAGGTCCATACAGATTGTTAAGTTTAAGGTGGTTCATTTTACAAACGGAAAAGATTTAATAAATAAAATAATCAAAGTGGTTAAAATAACGTTTTCTAACACTTATTATTATTAATAAATTGTTAATGATACGTAAATCAAAGGTAACTATAAACTAGTTACGCGTTTTAAATTTGTTTCATTAACGTTCAATAACGTTGCGTTAGCTAAGCAGTTAAGAAAACCTTAACTTCGTAAAAACTAAATTTAAAATACGTAAGGTCAACCTGTAAAAACTTAAAATACGTAGGCGGATGTTTAAAGGTAGGTAAGATAAAATTAGTATAATTATGTAAAAGTGTATTATGTAATCCGTTATTTAGTAATCGGTTTGGATTAACGTGTCGTGTCGTAACCGCTTTTAGTTGGGTAATTGGTTCAGTTGCGTTATATATAATCGCTTTTCCTAGTACCAATAGTTTGGTTAACGTATTCGTAACTGCTTTTAAATTAAACGATTGGTTTGGATATTTTGTTTGTAACCGCTTTTATATTTTTCAAGCGGTGTGGATCATCGAAAATGGGGCAGATTTCAAAGAAGGGTTCCAAAACTTAATGGTTTTGGCTTACTTAGCCTAGTACGTGATAAGACGTTTTCTAAAAAGTGCCCGGATATATCAAAACGTTAAATAAGGGTTGATAATAGTGTAACAAGGCTTTTAGTAAATAGAACGCCAAATAAGGGTTGATGGTATCGTACTAAAGTTGTCTTTTTTTAAATTTACTTAGTTTTTACGATCTTTATATACATCGACGTATAATTTTTGTAAAAACGAAGTATTGAAATAAAAACAGTTAAGACCACTATAGCATTCAGCTATAGGTACTTAACTTGTATTTATCTCTTTTTTCCTAGGATATTTTTAATCGACCGGGTCGGTTACTGATTAGTGTTGGTAGGGTCTAAATACTTTTTTATGTCAAAAGGTAAGTAAAGAAAGTAATGGTTATATCAATATAGTTATTGTATAAACCAAGATAAAGATTTAAATAAAGAATACAGAGGTGTACGCCACAGGTGAAGGCTTATAGGTCCTTTACCCAGAGCGTACCACTCTGGAGTACCTCTTATTGATCGTTCCATGCATTGCCGTCGGTCCGGAATAGCCATTCCAAACCGCTCCATGCACGATGCACTTTGTGTCTTGTAATAGTACAGTCTGCAGCGTGACACGTTACCGTGCACTCTGTAGGGGTGCACCCTGCAATACAGTGTACTGTCACTTGGCCTATGTATACTATCTATGAGGATATATAGTAATATCCACAGTACTAGATATAGTACATTACCTTTTTATTATTTCGTTCGGCAGGAGGGGTGGGGGGGGGGGGGATAACGAATTAACTAATAGTTAGACTTGCTACAAATCCAATATCTTTTTCATTATTACGAAGATAGTTTATATGGTTAATAGGTCCGCCTAAATCCTCAACTCATTAGCTCCAATGTGGCTATTGCCTTTAGTTTAGGGTCGGTAAACCAGACCTTAAGTGTTAAGGGCATCCGTAACCGTATTTATGGTCGACGTAATTAACTACCACAAAGTCTTCTTTATCCACGTTATAAAAGTTGCCGGTTTTAGAATACTGTGGATATTATTATATATCACTATAGTTTGTATATATAGGTGGCAGTACATCACGCTATAAGGTGCATTCCTGCAGAGTGCACGATAACGTGGTACGCTGTAGGCTGCACTCTTGCAGAGTGCATGATAACGTGACAAGCTGCAGATTGCACTCTTGCAGGGTTCATCATAAGTGGCGCGGTCTAGAAGGAGCGTTCTAAAGTATATGACAGAATGCCACTGCTCGGATGAGAGGTTTATAACCGCTCATCCATAGCGTGCACTCTCTGAATGCTTCTTCTATATACTTATCGATCTTTACTTCTACAATACCAATCTTCACGATTACTCTTCTGCTACGTTAAAGTAATAGAGACCTTACTAACACTGATTATTAGCCGATTAGGTCGACTACAAATAGCCCAGGGAAAAAAGATAAACCAAAGTTAAATACCTATAACAGGATGCTGTAACGGTCCCAATTATTTGTATTTTAATATGAAGCGTTATAAAATCTATACGGAAGTTTGTAATTACGCGGGAGCTCCGTTAAAAACCGAAGTGTAACAAAACTATAAGATTTGGAGTGACTTTAAAAATGATTACTTTAGTATGATATTATTAACCAGTTAGTGCGTTATCTACTAAAAGCTCTATTACGTTAACCGTTAACTTGATTTAGCTTTTTAAACGTACACGAGCACTATTTAGGGATCTTTATATTATGTATTTAGGCTCGCAAGCCAAAACCACTAAGTTTCGAAACCTTTCGTTAGGATCTATCCGACTGAAACAAAGTATCCAGACCGCTTACGCAACCCAAAAACGATTAAGACGTAATATCTCAACCGTTTACGAAATCCAAAAGCGGTTACAACATAGCACCGAAACCGCTTTCAACTAGCAAGAGCGACTACAATACAACATCTGAACCGCCCACCAAATACAAACCAAACCTTATATACCGGATCACACAAACAAACCTCCCCATATCCCCCCCCTTTTTTTCGCATTTCCTCGTTCGTATCCTTACATTCGCCCTACATCACCTACGTTTAATTAATTGCTTACAATGTTTGAGTTTACTTATCGCTTGATTAGTGTAGCGTTAGCCAAGCATTGGAAAAACTAGGTTAAGATGACTGACTTACCTATGGTTAAGTAAAATTTACGCCTCGTCTGTATTTAATTTATATTGAAAAGCGTTAAAAGCCTTATTTTGGACCTTTTATTCCACTTTTAAATTTCAAAAAGGCAAGATTTTCATATTGAAACCAATTATAAGTTTTCATTACTGTTCAAATATATTTTCATTAATCATGATATTTTGTTTAGTTTAAATTTGCCGTTCATTTGTCTACTCTCTGTAGCTTTGAATACAATAGGTGTGACAAACATTGGCAGATGTATGGATTCTATTTTTAAGTATAATATTTTATAAAAAAGAATTTTCAAGTCTATTAACTTAAACTTGTAGAATGATGTAATATTGGCGCTAATTGCAAGTCTTAACCCTTTACGTGTTAATATGTCCGTTATTTGGGTTATTTATCAATATTATGATATATGTACTCGGGGTATTCCTTTTTATAGTTCTGATTTATTTAATGATTCTCGATATGATTCTCTAGAATGAACGTTAGCAATATAGGAATCGGTGGATACTTTTATTTTAAAAGGATTACGTAAATAGTTACGTAACGAGAGCCTTAATACACCTAATGGTATATTTATAATTTTGAAAGCATTATTTATTACAAGTTAACTTTGCGAGGTCCTGTTTTAGAAAAGGAAAGAGAAATGAATTTCTTGGCTTTACATCTTAACGATGAAAGGTCTGAAAGAATCTTCGTATACTTATCAAAGGGTATTGCAAGAGCTAACCGGAAGTCGAATCACAAAAGTGAAAGAAGGTTTGGATGTATAATCCGGGCTGCGGCCTGAAGAGAAGGAAGGTCTGGATACATGGTTCGTACTATATATTTAAAAAGAGAGAGGTCAAGATACATAGTCCAATCCGTGGCCTTACGATAATCAAGGCTTGTAAGAAAGAGAAGGGCCAGAAACAAAATCCGGGACGTACCCTTAAGAGAAGGAAAGGCCAAACTCGTATTATAACACGCGCCTTTAAGAAAAGAGAAGGCCGAATCCTTAAGAAAAAGAAAGAACAGACTCTTGTGTCAAAACGCGTTTTCATAAGAAGGAAGGGAAAAAATCGCATTTCAAAATACACTTCTAAAAAGAAAAGAAGTCAGGAATATTATTGGAGGCACGAAGGTAAGAAACGGAAGACCTACAAAAAAAGGAAGTCCTGGATACACAGTTCGAGCCGCAGCCTCAAGAGAAGGAAGGTCTAGATATACAGTCTGGGCTGCATCCTTAGGAAAAGAAAGGCCTAGATACACAGTCCGTGCCGCACCCTTAGGAAAAGAAAGGGCCAAACGTGTATTCTAATACACGCTTTCAAAAAAAGAACGGACTGTATTAAGGAGGTACAGGCGTTTATTTCGAAGCGTGCTTTCGGGAAGGGCCGGATATGAAATTCGAGCCGTATTATCAAAAGAAGGAAAGTCTAGATACACAGTTTGAGCTACACCCTCAAGAGAAAGAAGGGCCAAACGCGTACTCCTACACGCGCTTTATAAAGGGGGAAGAACCTGAAACGTTGTTGGAAGCGCTGAATCAAGAAAAGAAAGGTCTAGATACACAACTCGGGTTGTAGCCTCAAAAGAAGGAAGGGCTAGATGCGAACTCCGAAACGCGTCTTTAGGAGACTGAAGAACTAGATAGATTATTCTAAACATACTTTCCGGAAAAGGGTAGGATGGATACTTTATCTAGGCCGCACCTTCAGAAAGAGGAAGGTCCAAAAGCAATATTAGTAACTTAACCTTATTAAATACCTTCGCAAAGGAAAGGGCCGGGTACATAATTCAGACCATACCTTTAAAATGAGGAATAGCCAAATTCTTTATATACAATTAGACCTTAACACAAGAGCGGGCCGCTTTGGCAATTTGGCTTTTAACTTTTAGGAAAAAAGAGGCCGATTACAGGATTAAAGCTGTAGATTTAGGAGGTTAAATAACCTGATACCCTATAAGTGACTGGATCTTAATACAGGGGCGGACCGCTATAACAACTCGGCCCTTAACTTCTAAGAATGAAAGGGTCCCAAACTAAAACTAAAGGATAGGAAGTGCTGTAATAGCGTTTCAAAACGCGACCTAAAGAACTAGATAGGCTAGAAAATCACGTACGCTCTGGATATCACGTTAGAAACACCCTTTACGGCTACAAAAAACAACTTAAAAGCTCTTCCATTACCACAAAGCTCTTTCAAAGTCGTATTAAAACCGCTCCTACGATAATAAGCCGCCCAAGAATACGCGCTCCTACCTACGCCAAACGCTTTGATTTACGTACTCAAAACATAAACAGTACTTTTAACAGCTACTACGATGAACGACGCTACGAAAAAGGTTACGTAACCTAATCAACAACACCACTACTTTACTAAGTAAAGAAAAAGGGAAGAAAACAGGTTTTTCCTAGGACGATGATATATACAACTATTATTACTAACTAAAAACGAAGCTATTTTACTATCTATATTAAACGACTAATACGAACCGTATTAAAACTATACTGTTACTATTAGATCACAAATACGAACTGTATCCAAACTATGTAGTCAGTACTGGATTATGAATACAAACCGCATTGAAGTTATACTATCACTACTGAATTACGAATACGAACCGCATTACAACTATACTGTTACTATTGAATTATAGGTTCGAAGCACATAAAGAGAAAAAGAAAGATTGCCCATATGAATATTATTATTTATCACTATAGTTAGTATACATATGTAGCAGTACATCACGATATAAGGTGCATTTTTGCAAAATATATGATAACGTGTTACGCTAAAGGCTGCACTCTTACAAAGTATATGATAACGTGACACGTTACAAATTGTACCCTTGCAAAGTGTATCATCTGCGGCGCGGTCTAAAAGGGGCGTTTCAGAGTGTATGGAAAAACGCCACTGCTCGGATGAGAGGTTTATAACCTCTCATCTTTATAACCTCTCATCCGTGGCGTGCACTCTTTGAATACTTCTTCTATATACTTATCTATCTTTACTACTCCAATACCAATCTTCAAAATTACTCTTCTGCTACGTTAATTTAATAGAGAATTTACCGACAGATACCCATCAAACAAGTTTGACGTACGTGTCATTACAGTTAAAAACAAAAAACTTAACTGGTTAAAAAAGCCTTTGCAAATGATATCAAGACATTATAAGGCGTATTCGAACTTGCTAACTCTCGTAACAGCTACCCGTACCTACTCGCGAAATATAGCTTCGCTAATATGGGCTTTTTCTATTACTGGCTGATATAATATTAACTTATCAAACATCTGTATTAATATATATTTATTGGTATTTCCTACTTTTTCTTCTTTATTATCAACTTAATACACCTTATAGTAGCTTAATTTATATGTTATTAGGTAAGGTAAATGTCGTATTCGAAATGGCTTTTTATACCATCATGAACTTCGCCAAAAGTAATTGCTTGAGTTAGGAAAGTTAAGTAATAATTCCTAACGTATTTCATCAAGATTTCAGGGAATAATAAGTGAAAACCAGAAAAGAGAACCTCAATTTACTTACAAATGTTTAAAAAGGGTATCATCTTCGTATTGAAGAGTTTGTAAGGCTTTCCATTACACTTCTCTATATCTTTTCAAATCTCAACGAAGTCCATAAAAAGCTTATAATTAATATTAACTATTTCGATAAGTTTTAAAAACAGGTCGCGATAGTCATCCCCATTTTCATTAGTGATGTTTCCTGGCAGTTTTAGCCTTAGATCCTTCGAAGTACGTGGTTAATAGTAATAGCCAGTCGCCTAACCCGAGGTCTAAAGTTCTGTGGTAACCCTTGTAATAAGCTTACACGTGTAAATGAACCTTCTGTAGGAAGGCTTTTGGGAGATATAACGATTAAAGAGCTAGGGAGTAATAAAGATTTAAAGGCTTTAATAAACTTGACGATTTTATTTAATTAACTAGTATAAAGCATTGACATCAATTCCTTTATCCGCGTTAACGGTTGTCACTTTATGTGTTTTACCACCGTTGAAAGCGTGCTCCGTGATATCGCATAAAAATGTTAAGTCGCCGAACAATTTTATAGATTTTTTATTGTCAATGCATAAAAAGGTTTCACTTACCTAAAAGTAAAGGGAAGGTTTCTGAAATAGCGTGTAAAGGCATTGAAGTTTTTTAATATCCTTTCCCTTAAAGCTTAAATATTAAGGATATTCCTTGAATTGAATTAGGTTGAAAAGGGCTTGTGCCAGCTTTATAACACATTATATTAGTATATATATCCCTTGTTATTTAGGTTTCGATTTAAGCTTTGACTTGAACTCTTTTTGAATTTCGTTATACATATTAATGATCTAGTTATTAAATAAATTACGAAACTTAGGAATAGTATGGTTAAGGTTTTTACTGTCGTTATTTTTAACGATGTAGTAGCCGATGAAATTGGTAAAATGCCTTTTCGTTAAGCTTTTGTCGATATCTTACACTGAAAGATTTTCGTCGTAATATTTCGAAAACGTAGTTCCAAGGGCTTTAATCACCTTTATTAGTTTCTGGATAAGTTTTATCTTAAGGTCTTAGTTTATGTAGAACTTAATAGGCGTATAAGGTGTGTAGGGCGAAGGTTTTGGTGATTTTCGGCGTAGGGACTTGGTTTTTTAGCGTAAAGTCGCGTAGGAACTTGGCAGTTTAGTACTGGATCGCGCGACGTGGTCTTTTTTGCGCGACTTGATGAATCATAGTGTTTTCGCTTAGGGTAACGAACTTCGCGATTAAATTAGCGTAAGGGAAGTGAAAAAGGTAAAGTAAAAGTAAAAGTTTGGTATAATGAGTAAGATCGAAGATCGTTTATTGTTGTAGATAAAGCTCGAGGTTTATTAGTCGTTTGTTATTTTGACGTAAGACTTAGTCGTTTTTGTAATAGTAGTACCCGCAGTAGTACTAACTTAGCCATTTATCAACTTGCTGAACTTGAAGACTTTTGATAATTAATTTTACCGTTTTTCAAAAAGATTTGGTGGAGATTTCTTAGTGTTTTCCAAGTAGCAATACCATCGTTTATTTTCAGATTACTATTTTGGACTAACGCAATCCAAAAGTCTTTTCTATTTTCCTGCCGTTGTGAACTAGTGCAGTACGAATAGATGCCTTTCGTAAGAATCTTTCCTCTACCCTAACGATAATGTAAAGCGTAACAATCGAAACGTAATTTTTTCTTTTTCCTTGGCCAATCTGTGCTTAACCTAATAAATACTGATCAATGTTGATAGAGCTTTAAACGTTATAATATTATCGATTTGATTGGTTGAAGTAATAGTAGTATTGTGTGGTCAAGTAGTGGATGTATTGTTTTAGGTTTGGCAGACCGCTAGCTGGTCTACACAGTAATTTATCTGGCTAATTGCTTAGCTCGTGCTCTAGTATGAAGTGAGGCCATACTATACTTGACTTACAGTCAATATAGTAGACTCACCAAACAATACACTCAACTTGCAGTTAGTATAGTCAACTTTAGTGTAAGTAAAGTCGACTTACTGCACTGCAATTACTATTGTTCCAACAATAAAATAGTTTAAAACGATAAGAAAATGCGTACCAAAGGTTTCTCGAGTTTAATCGGCTAATGGAGGCCTAAATGACTATAGGTTTGAATCACCACCCGCAATATTTTTAATAACGTGCGCTGCGATACGTAACGCTAAAACGCATCATTTAGTAAAGCCGGGTTCGTCGAAACGAACTACAAAGGTATGAATAGTTTGTTTGTAGGCCCGGTACACGGACTTTCGAACTTCCAGGTCGCGCCTTTACGCGTCAAAAGCCCTGTAAAGGGTCTCGACGTTAAAGCGTTAGGGTCAGTATGCAATTGCATCCTTTTCCGTTGAAGGCGGTCCAATTGCCTGGCGCTTTTGCTAAGGCCCTTGATCTTTCTGCAAAGGTCGGGCGTCCTTTGCAAACACGCCGAAAGCGCGCGACATCGATTTGGCCCCTTTAATGTTGGCTATGGCGGAAGCCGTTGAATAGTTTTTCGGCGATGTTAGGAAATCGAATACGGTTCTGGTGGCAGCACTAACAAATGTGGGGGCTGCCCATGAATGTGTCGGGAATGATGAGTGGTATTGATGTTGATGTTGGTTGAAGTTGTTGTCAACAGAGCCAAACCTAGCGACGGTTATTTGAATCAACCTCTACTACCAACAGCACCTTCCCCACCCACGAGCACCCTGGCAGCTGGTCTGTATTAAAATCATCTACGCCTCACATCAAGATCTACAGATGAGCTGAGATCTGAAAATGGCCTTCGGTCGTTGAAACCCACCCACACATAGCTACTATTGGAATGACGACTCTGTGATGCGTCAGCCTGTTATGAGATATTGATAGGAAAGTAGACCGAGAAGACGAGGTTGGCGTCTGAAATAT